>CM031962.1:11517382-11565652 GCA_018749465.1 Paracanthobrama guichenoti | reverse complement strand
CAGAATTGGAGGATATAAAGTCAGAATTCGAGTGATATAAAGTCAGAATTGAGTTATATAAAGTCAGGAATTGAGTGATATAAAGTCAGAATTGAGTGATATAAAGTCAGAATTGGAGTTATGAAAGTCAAATTCGAGGTGATATAAAGTCAGAGAACACAGATATAAAGTCAGGAATTCGAGTGATATAAAGTCAGAATTGAGATATAAAGTCAGAATTGAGTGATATAAAGTCAGAATTGAGTGATAATAAAGTTCAGAATCTGAGAGTTATAAAGTCAGAATTGAGTTATAAAGTCAGAATTGAGTGATACAAAGTCAGAATTGAGTTATAAAGTCAGAATTGGAGTGATACAAAGTCAGAAATCTGAGTGATATAAAGTCAGAATTGAGCTATAAAGTCAGAATTGAGTGATATAAAGTCAGAATTGAGATATAAAAATCAGAATTGCGAGATATAAAGTCAGAATTGAGTTATAAAGTCAGAATTGAGATATAAAGTCAGAATTGAGTGATAAAGTCAGAATTGAGATATAAAGTCAGAATTGAGTGATAAAGTCAGAATTGAGATATAAAGTCAGAATTGCGTAGATATAAAGTCAGAATTGAGTTATAAAAGTCAGAATTGAGTGATAAAGTCAGAATTGAGATATAAAGTCAGAATTATGAGATATAAAGTCAGAATTGAGTTATAAAGTCAGAATTGGAGTTATAAAGTCAGAATTCGAGTGATAAAGTCAGAATTGAGATATAAAGTCAGAATTATGAAAGATATAAAGTCAGAATTGAGTTATAAAGTCAGAATTAAGATATAAAGTCAGAATTGAGTGATATAAAGTCAGAATTGAGTTATAAAAGTCAGAATTGAGTGATATAAAGTCAGAATTGAGTGATATAAAGTCAGAATTGAGAGTTATAAAGTCAGAATTGAGTGATATAAAGTCAGAATTAAGAGTTATAAAGTCAGAATTGAGATATAAAGTCAGAATTGAGTTATAAAGTCAGAATTGAGTGATATAAAGTCAGAATTGAGTGATATAAAGTCAGAATTGAGTTATAAAGTCAGAATTGAGTGATATAAAGTCAGAATTGAGTGATATAAAGTCAGGAATTGAGAGTTATAAAGTCAGAATTGAGTGATATAAAGTCAGAATTGCGAGATATAAAGTCAGAATTGAGTGATATAAAGTCAGAATTGAGTGGATATAAAGTCAGAATTGAGTGATATAAAGTCAGAATTGAGTGATATAAAGTCAGAATTGAGTTATAAAGTCAGAATTATGAGATATAAAGTCAGAATTGAGTGATATAAAGTCAGAATTGAGTGATATAAAGTCAGAATTGAGATATAAAGTCAGAATTGAGTGATATAAAGTCAGAATTGAGTGATATAAAGTCAGAATTGAGATATAAAGTCAGAATTGAGTGATATAAAGTCAGAATTGAGATATAAAGTCAGAATTGAGTGATATAAAGTCAGAATTGAGTGATATAAAGTCAGAATTGAGTGATATAAAGTCAGAATTGAGTGATATAAAGTCAAAATTGAGAGTTATAAAGTCAGAATTGAGTGATATAATGTCAGAATTTAGAGATATAAAGTCAGAATTGAGTGATATAAAGTCAGAATTGTGAGATATAAAGTCAGAATTGAGTTATAAAGTCAGAATTGAGTGATATAAAGTCAGAATTGTGAGATATAAAGTCAGAATTGTGTGATATAAAGTCAGAATTGAGTTATAAAGTCAGAATTGAGTGATATAAAGTCAGAATTGAGTGATATAAAGTCAGAATTGAGAGATATAAAGTCAGAATTGAGTGATATAAAGTCAGAATTGAGCTATAAAGTCAGAATTGAGTGATATAAAGTCAGAATTGAGTGATATAAAGTCAGAATTGAGTGATATAAAGTCAGAATTGAGTGATATAAAGTCAGAATTGAGTGATATAAAGTCAAAAATTGAGAGTTATAAAGTCAGAATTGAGTGATATAAAGTCAGAATTGTGTGATTAGGAAAAGTCAGAATTGAGTGATATAAAGTCAGAATTGAGAGTTATAAAGTCAGAATTGAGTGATATAAAGTCAGAATTGTGAGATATAAAGTCAGAATTGAGTTATAAAGTCAGAATTGAGGTGATATAAAGTCAGAATTGTGAGATATAAAGTCAGAATTGTGTGATATAAAGTCAGAAATTGAGTTATAAAGTCAGAATTGAGTGATATAAAGTCAGAATTGAGTGATATAAAGTCAGAATTGAGAGTTATAAAGTCAGAATTGAGTGATATAAAAGTCAGAATTAAGAGTTATAAAGTCAGAATTGAGATATAAAGTCAGAATTGAGTTATAAAAGTCAGAATTGAGTGATATAAAGTCAGAATTGAGTGATATAAAGTCAGAATTGAGTTATAAAGTCAGAATTGAGTGATATAAAGTCAGAATTGAGTGATATAAAGTCAGAATTGAGAGTTATAAAGTCAGAATTGGAGGATATAAAGTCAGAATTACGTAGATATAAAGTCAGAATTGAGTGATATAAAGTCAGAATTGAGAGATATAAAGTCAGAATTGAGTGATATAAAGTCAGAATTGAGTGATATAAAGTCAGAATTGAGTGATATAAAGTCAGAATTGAGTTATAAAGTCAGAATTGGTGATATAAAGTCAGAATTGAGTGATATAAAGTCAGAATTGAGTGATATAAAGTCAGAATTGAGATATAAAGTCAGAATTGAGTGATATAAAGTCAGAATTGAGATATAAAGTCAGAATTGAGTGATATAAAGTCAGAATTGAGATATAAAAGTCGAATTGAGTGATATAAAGTCAGAATTGAGTGATATAAAGTCAGAATTGAGTGATATAAAGTCAGAATTGAGATATAAAGTCAGAATTGAGTGATATAAAGTCAGAATTGAGTGATATAAAGTCAGAATTGAGATATAAAGTCAAAATTGAGAGTTATAAAGTCAGAATTGAGTGATATAAAAAGTCAGAATTGAGAGTTATAAAGTCAGAATTGAGATTGAGAAGTGATATAATGTCAGAATTGCGAGATATAAAAGTCAGAATTGAGTGATATAAAGTCAGAATTGTGTGATATAAAGTCAGAATTGTGTGATATAAAGTCAGAATTGAGTGATATAAAGTCAGAAGGTGAGTGTGATATAAAGTCAGAATTGAGTGATAGAAGTCAAAATTGAGTGATATAATGTCAGAATTCAGAGTTATAAAGTCAGAATTGAGGATATAAAGTCAGAATTGAGTGATATAAAGTCAGAATTGTGTGGATATAAAGTCAGGAATTGAGTGATATAAAGTCAGAATTGAGTGATATAAAGTCAGAATTGTGTGATATAAAGTCAGAATTGAGTGATATAAAAAGTCAAAATTGGAGTGATATAATGTCAGAATTGTGAGTTATAAAGTCAGAATTGAGTGATATAATGTCAGAATTGAGTTATAAAGTCAAAATTGAGGATTATAAAGTCAGAATTGTGTGATAAAGTCAGAATTGTGTGTGATATAAAGTCAGAATTGGAGTGATATAAAGTCAGAATTGAGGAGTTATAAAGTCAGAATTGAGAGTTATAAAGTCAGAACTGAGATATAAAGTCAGAATTGAGTGATATAAAGTCAGAATTGAGATATAAAGTCAGAATTGAGTGATATAAAGTCAGAATTGAGTGATATAAAGTCAGAATTGAGAGTTATAAAGTCAGAATTGAGTTATAAAGTCAGAATTGAGTGATATAAAGTCAGAATTGAGTTATAAAGTCAAATTGAGTGATATAAAGTCAGAATTGAGTGATATAAAGTCAAATTGAGTGATATAAAGTCAGAATTGAGTTTATAAAGTCAGAATTGAGTGATATAAAGTCAGGAATTGAGATATAAAGTCAGAATTGCGAGATATAAAGTCAGAATTGAGTTATAAAGTCAGAATTAGATATAAGTCAGAATTGAGTTATAAAGTCAGAATTGAGATATAAAGTCAGAATTGAGTGATAAAGTCAGAAGTGAGATATAAAGTCAGAATTGACAGATATAAAGTCAGAATTGAGTTATAAAGTCAGAATTGAGGATAAAGTCAGAATTGAGATATAAAGTCAGAATTAGAGATATAAAGTCAGAATTGAGTTATAAAGTCAGAATTGAGTTATAAAGTCAGAATTGAGTGATAAAGTCAGAATTGAGATATAAAGTCAGAATTGCGAGATATAAAGTCAGAATTGAGTTATAAAGTCAGAATTAAGATATAAAGTCAGAATTGAGTGATATAAAGTCAGAATTGAGTTATAAAGTCAGGAATTGAGTGATATAAAGTCAGAATTGAGTGATATAAAAGTCAGAATTGAGAGTTATAAAAGTCAGAATTGAGTGATATAAAGTCAGAATTAAGAGTTATAAAGTCAGAATTGAGATATAAAGTCAGAATTGAGTTATAAAGTCAGAATTGAGTGATATAAAGTCAGAATTGAGGTGATATAAAGTCAGAATTGAGTTATAAAGTCAGAATTGGAGTGATATAAAGTCAGAATTGAGTGATATAAAGTCAAATTGAGAGTTATAAAGTCAGAATTGGAGTGATATAAAGTCAGAATTGCAGAGATATAAAGTCAGAAATTGAGTGATATAAAGTCAGAATCTGAGATATAAAGTCAGAATTGAGTGATATAAAGTCAGAATTGAGGATATAAAGTCAGAATTGAGTGATATAAAGTCAGAATTGAGTTATAAAGTCAGAATTGCAGAGATATAAAGTCAGAATTGAGTGATATAAAGTCAGAATTGAGTGATATAAAGTCAGAATTGAGATATAAAGTCAGAATTGAGTGATATAAAGTCAGAATTGAGGATATAAAGTCAGAATTGAGATATAAGTCAGAATTGGGTGATATAAAGTCAGAATTGAGATATAAAAAGTCAGAATTATTGAGTGATATAAAGTCAGAAGTGAGTGATATAAAGTCAAGTTGAGTGATATAAAGTGAAAAAAATTGAGAGTTATAAAGTCAGAATTAGGTGATATAAAGTCAGAATTGAGAGTTATAAAGTCAGAATTAGTGATATAATGTCAGAATTGCAGTAGATATAAAGTCAGAATTGAGTGATATAAAGTCAGAATTGTGTAGATATAAAGTCAGAATTGAGTGATATAAAGTCAGAATTGTGTGAGTATAAAGTCAGAATTGTGTGATATAAAGTCAGAATTGAGTGATATAAGTCAAAATTGTGTGATATAAAGTCAGAATTGAGTGATATAAAGTCAAAATTGGAGTGATATAATGTCAGAATTGTGAGTTATAAAGTCAGAATTGAGTGATATAAAGTCAGAATTGTGTGGATATAAAGTCAGAATTGTGTGATATAAAGTCAGAATTGAGTGATATAAAGTCAGAATTGAGTGATATAAAGTCAGAATTGTGTGATATAAAGTCAGAATTGAGTGATATAAAGTCAAGAATTGAGTGATATAATGTCAGAATTGTGAGTTATAAAGTCAGAATTGAGTGATATAATGTCAGAATTGAGTTATAAAAGTCAAAATTGAGAGTTATAAAGTCAGAATTGTGTGATATAAAAGTCAAATTGAGTGATATAATGTCAGAATTGAGAGTTATAAAAGTCAGAAATTGAGAGTTATAAAGTCAGAACTGATGATACAAAGTCAGAATTGAGTGATATAAAGTCAGAATTGGTGTGATATAAAAAGTCAGAATTGAGTGATATAAAGTCAGAATTGAGAGAGTTATAAAGTCAGAATTGAGTGATATAAAGTCAGAATTGTGAGATATAAAAATCAGAATTGAGTTATAGTCAGAATTGAGTGATATAAAGTCAGAATTGAGAGATATAAAGTCAGGGAATTGTGTGATATAAAGTCAGAATTGAGTGATATAAAGTCAGAATTAAGAGAGTTAAAGTCAGAATTGAGTTATAAAAGTCAGAATTGAGATATAAAAGTCAGAATTGAGTTATAAAAGTCAGAATTGAAGTGATATAAAGTCAGGGTTCGAGTGATATAAAAGTCAGAATTGAGAGTTATAAAGTCAGAATTGAGTGATATAAAGTCAGAATTAAGAGTTATAAAGTCAGAATTGATATTATAAAGTCAGAATTGAGAGTTATAAAGTCAGAATTGAGATATAAAGTCAGAATTGAGTGATATAAAGTCAGAATTGAGTTATAAAGTCAGAATTAAGAGTTATAAAGTCAAATTGAGTTATAAAGTCAGAATTGAGTGATATAAAGTCAGAATTTGAGTTATAAAGTCAGAATTAAGAGTTATAAAGTCAGAATTGAGTGATAAAGTCAGAATTGAGATATAAAGTCAGAATTAAGATAGATATAAAGTCAGAATTGAGTGATATAAAGTCAGAATTGAGTGATATAAAGTCAGAATTAAGAGTTATAAAGTCAGAATTGAGTGATAAAGTCAGAATTGAGATATAAAGTCAGAATTGCGTAGATATAAAGTCAGAATTGAGTTATAAAGTCAGAATTAAGATATAAAGTCAGAATTGAGTTATAAAGTCAGAATTGAGTTATAAAGTCAGAATTGAGTGATATAAAGTCAGAATTGAGATATAAAGTCAGAATTCAGAGATATAAAGTCAGAATTGAGTTATAAAGTCAGAATTGAGTGATAAAGTCAGAATTGAGATATAAAGTCAGAATTGAGATATAAAGTCAGAATTGAGTTATAAAGTCAGAATTAAGATATAAAGTCAGAATTGAGTGATATAAAGTCAGAATTGAGTTATAAAGTCAGGAATTGAGTGATATAAAGTCAGAATTGAGTGATATAAAGTCAGAATTTAGAGTTATAAAGTCAGAATTGAGTGATATAAAGTCAGAATTAAGAGTTATAAAGTCAGAATTGAGATATAAAGTCAGAATTGAGTTATAAAGTCAGAATTGAGTGATATAAAAAGTCAGAATTGAGTGATATAAAGTCAGAATTGAGTTATAAAGTCAGAATTGAGTGATATAAAGTCAGAATTGAGTGGATATAAAGTCAGAATTGAGAGTTATAAAGTCAGAATTGAGTGATATAAAGTCAGAATTGCAGATATAAAGTCAGAATTGAGTGATATAAAGTCAGAATTGAGATATAAAGTCAGAATTGAGAGATATAAAGTCAGAATTGAGTGATATAAAGTCAGAATTGAGTTATAAAGTCAGAATTGCGAGATATAAAGTCAGAATTGAGTGATATAAAGTCAGAATTGAGTGATATAAAGTCAGAATTGAGATATAAAGTCAGAATTGAGTGATATAAAGTCAGAATTGAGTGATATAAAAGTCAGAATTGAGTGATATAAAGTCAGAATTGAGATATAAAGTCAGAATTGAGTGATATAAAGTCAGAATTGAGGATATAAAGTCAGAATTGAGTGATATAAAGTCAGAATTGAGTGATATAAAGTCAGAATTGAGTGATATAAAGTCAGAATTTGAGTGATATAAAGTCAAAATTGAGAGTTATAAAGTCAGAATTGAGTGATATAAAGTCAGAATTGAGAGTTATAAAGTCAGAATTGAGTGATATAATGTCAGAATTGCGAGATATAAAGTCAAATTGAGTGATATAAAGTCAGAATTGGTGATATAAAGTCAGAATTGATTGATATAAAGTCAGAATTGTGTGATATAAAGTCAGAATTGTGTGATATAAAGTCAGAATTAAGTGATATAAAGTCAGAATTGTGTGATATAAAGTCAGAATTGAGTGATATAAAGTCAGAATTGAGTGATATAAAGTCAGAATTGAGTGTGTTATAAAGTCAGAATTGAGTGATATAAAGTCAGAATTGAGTGATATAAAGTCAGAATTGTGTGATATAAAGTCAGAATTGAGTGATATAAAGTCAGAATTCAGGTGATATAAAGTCAGAATTGTGTGATATAAAGTCAGAATTGAGTGATATAAAGTCAGAATTAGTGATATAATGTCAGAATTGTGAGTTATAAAGTCAGAATTGAGTGATATAATGTCAGAATTGAGTTATAAAGTCAGAATTGAGAGTTATAAAGTCAGAATTGAGTGTGATATAAAGTCAGAATTGAGTGATATAAAGTCAGAATTGAGAGATATAAAGTCAGAATTGAGAGTTATAAAGTCAGAATTGAGAGATATAAAGTCAGAATTGGTGATATAAAGTCAGAATTGAGTGATATAAAGTCAGAATTGAGTGATATAAAGTCAGAATTAGAGTTATAAAGTCAGAATTGAGTGATATAAAGTCAGAATTGTGAGATATAAAGTCAGAATTGAGTGATATAAAGTCAAATTGGAGTGATATAAAGTCAGAATTGTGGAGATATAAAGTCAGAATTGTGTGATATAAAGTCAGAATTGAGTGATATAAAGTCAGAATTGAGAGATATAAAGTCAGAATGCAGTGAGATATAGAAGTCAGAATTGTGTGATATAAAGTCAGAATTGAGTGATATAAAGTCAGAATTGAGAGTTATAAAGTCAGAATTGAGAGTTATAAAGTCAGAATTGAGAGAGTTATAAAGTCAGAATTGAGTGATATAAAGTCAGAATTGAGATATAAAGTCAGAATTGAGTGATATAAAGTCAGAATTGAGTGATATAAAGTCAGAATTGAGAGATATAAAGTCAGAATTGAGTTATAAAGTCAGAATTGAGTGATATAAAGTCAGAATTGAGATATAAAGTCAGAATTGCGAGATATAAAGTCAGAATTGAGTTATAAAGTCAGAATTGAGATATAAAGTCAGAATTGAGTGATATAAAGTCAAATTGAGTGATATAAAGTCAGAATTAGAGTGATAAAGTCAGAATTGAGATATAAAGTCAGAATTGCGTAGATATAAAGTCAGAATTGAGTTATAAAGTCAGAATTGAGTGATAAAGTCAGAATTGAGATATAAAGTCAGAATTGAGAGATATAAAGTCAGAATGTGAGTTATAAAGTCAGAATTGAGTTATAAAGTCAGAACTGAGTGATAAAGTCAGAATTGAGATATAAAGTCAGAATTGCGAGATATAAAGTCAGAATTGAGTTATAAAGTCAGAATTAAGATATAAAGTCAGAATTGAGTGATATAAAGTCAAATTGAGTTATAAAGTCAGAATTGAGTGATATAAAGTCAGAATTGAGGAGATATAAAGTCAGAATTGAGAGTTATAAAGTCAGAATTGAGTGATATAAAGTCAGAATTAAGAGTTATAAAGTCAGAATTGAGATATAAAGTCAAATTGAGTTATAAAGTCAGAATTGAGTGATATAAAGTCAGAATTGAGTGATATAAAGTCAGAATTGAGTTATAAAGTCAGAATTGAGTGATATAAAGTCAGAATTGAGTGATATAAAGTCAGAATTGAGAGTTATAAAGTCAGAATTGAGTGATATAAAGTCAGAGTGCGAGATATAAAGTCAGAATTGAGTGATATAAAGTCAGAATTGAGTGATATAAAGTCAGAATTGAGTGATATAAAGTCAGAATTGAGTGATATAAAGTCAGAATTGAGTTATAAAGTCAGAATTGCGAGGATATAAAGTCAGAATTGAGTGATATAAAGTCAGAATTTGAGTGATATAAAGTCAGAATTGAGATATAAAGTCAGAATTGAGTGATATAAAGTCAGAATTGAGGTGATATAAAGTCAGAATTGAGATATAAAGTCAGAATTGAGTGATATAAAGTCAGAATTGAGATATAAAAGTCAGAATTGAGTGATATAAGAGTCAGAATTGAGTGATATAAAGTCAGAATTGAGTGATATAAAGTCAGAAATTGAGGTGATATAAAGTCAGAATTGAGAGTTATAAAGTCAGAATTGAGTGATATAAAGTCAGAATTGAGAGATATAAAGTCAGAATTGAGTGATATAAAGTCAGAATTGTGAGATATAAAGTCAGAATTGAGTTATAAAGTCAGAATTGAGTGATATAAAGTCAGAATTGAGTGATATAAAGTCAGAATTATGTGATATAAAGTCAGAATTGAGTGATATAAAGTCAGAATTGAGTGATATAAAGTCAGAATTGAGTGATATAAAGTCAGAATTGAGATATAAAGTCACTTGAATTGAGTGATATAAAGTCAGAATTGAGTGATATAAAGTCAAATTGAGTGATATAAAGTCAGAATTGAGTGATATAAAGTCAGAATTGAGTGATATAAAGTCAGAATTGAGTGATATAAAGTCAAAATTGAGAGTTATAAAGTCAGAATTGAGTGATATAAAGTCAGAATTGTGTGATATAAAGTCAGAATTGAGTGATATAAAGTCAGAATTGAGAGTTATAAAGTCAGAATTGAGTGATATAAAGTCAGAATTGTGAGATATAAAAGTCAGAATTGAGTGATATAAAGTCAGAATTGAGTGATATAAAGTCAGAATTGTGAGATATAAAGTCAGAATTGAGTGATATAAAGTCAGAATTGAGTTATAAAGTCAGAATTGAGTGATATAAGTCAGAATTGAGTGATATAAAGTCAGAATTGAGTGATATAAAGTCAGAATTGAGTGATATAAAGTCAGAATTAAGAGTTATAAAGTCAGAATTGAGTGATATAAAGTCAGAATTGGTGATATAAAGTCAGAATTGAGTGATATAAAGTCAGAATTGAGTTATATAAAGTCAGAATTGAGTGATATAAAGTCAGAATTGAGTGATATAAAGTCAGAATTGAGAGTTATAAAGTCAGAATTGAGTGATATAAAGTCAGAATTGAGATATAAAGTCAGAATTGGGTGATATAAAGTCAGAATTGAGATATAAAGTCAGAATTGAGTGATATAAAGTCAGAATTGAGTGATATAAAGTCAGAATTGAGAGATATAAAGTCAGAATTGAGTTATAAAGTCAGAATTGAGTGATATAAAGTCAGAATTGAGTTATAAAGTCAGAATTGAGTGATATAAAGTCAGAATTGAGTGATATAAAGTCAGAATTGAGTTATAAAGTCAGAATTGAGTGATATAAAGTCAGAATTGAGATATAAAGTCAGAATTGCAAGATATAAAGTCAGAATTGAGTGATATAAAGTCAGAATTGAGATATAAAGTCAGAATTGAGGATTATAAAGTCAGAATTGAGTGATATAAAGTCAGAATTGAGTGATATAAGTCAAATTGAGATATAAAGTCAAATTGAGAGATATAAAGTCAGAATTGAGTTATAAAGTCAGAATTGAGAGATAAAGTCAGAATTGAGATATAAAAAAGTCAGAATTGCCGAGATATAAAGTCAGAATTGAGTTATAAAGTCAGAATTGAGTTATAAAGTCAGAATTGAGTGATAAAGTCAGAATTGAGATATAAAGTCAAATTGCGAGATATAAAGTCAGAATTGAGTTATAAGTCAGAATTGAAGATATAAAGTCAGAATTGAGTGATATAAAGTCAGAATTGAGATATAAAGTCAGAATTGAGTGATATAAAGTCAGAATTGAGTGATATAAAGTCAGAATTGAGTGATATAAAGTCAGAAATTGAGTGATATAAAGTCAGAATTAAGAGTTATAAAGTCAGAATTGAGATATAAAGTCAGAATTGAGTTATAAAGTCAGAATTGAGTGATATAAAGTCAGAATTGAGAGATATAAAGTCAGAATTGAGTTATAAAGTCAGAATTGAGTGATATAAAGTCAGAATTGAGTGATATAAAGTCAGAATTGAGAGTTATAAAGTCAGAATTGAGTGATATAAAGTCAGAATTGCGTGATATAAAGTCAGAATTGAGTGATATAAAGTCAGGAATTGAGTGATATAAAGTCAGAAATTGAGTGATATAAAGTCAGAATTGAGTGATATAAAGTCAGAATTGAGTTATAAAGTCAGAATTGCGAGATATAAAGTCAGAATTGAGTGATATAAAGTCAGAATTGAGTGATATAAAGTCAGAATTGAGATATAAAGTCAGAATTGAGTGATATAAAGTCAGAATTGAGTGATATAAAGTCAGAATTGAGATATAAAGTCAGAATTGAGTGATATAAAGTCAAATTTGAGATATAAAGTCAGAATTGAGTGATATAAGTCAAATTGAGTGATATAAGTCAGAATTGAGTGATATAAAGTCAGAATTGGTGATATAAAGTCAAAATTGAGAGTTATAAAGTCAGAATTGAGTGATATAATGTCAGAATTGAGATATAAAGTCAAATTGAGTGATATATGAAGTCAGAATTGAGTGAGATATAAAGTCAGAATTGAGTTATAAAGTCAGAATTGAGTGATATAAAGTCAGAATTGTGAGATATAAAGTCAAATTGTGTGATATAAAGTCAAATTGAGTTATAAAGTCAGAATTGAGTGATATAAAGTCAGAATTGAGTGATATAAAGTCAAATTGAGTGATATAAAGTCAGAATTGAGTGATATAAAGTCAAATTTGAGCTATAAAGTCAGGAATTGAGTGATATAAAGTCAGAATTGAGTGATATAAGTCAGAATTGAGTGATATAAAGTCAGAATTGAGTGATATAAAGTCAGGTGTGAGTGATATAAAAGTCAAAATTGAGAGTTATAAAAGTCAGAATTGAGTGATATAAAGTCAGAATTGTGTGATATAAAGTCAGAAATTGAGTGATATAAAGTCAGAATTGAGTGTTATAAAGTCAGAATTGAGTGATATAAAGTCAGAATTGTGTGATATAAAGTCAGAATTGAGTGATATAAAGTCAGAATTGAGTGATATAAAGTCAGAATTGTGAGATATAAAGTCAGAATTGTGTGATATAAAGTCAGAATTGAGTTATAAAGTCAGAATTGAGTGATATAAAGTCAGAATTGAGTGATAAAGTCAGAATTGAGAGTTATAAAGTCAGAATTGAGTGATATAAAGTCAGAATTAGAGTTATAAAGTCAGAATTGAGATATAAAGTCAGAATTGAGTTATAAAGTCAGAATTGGTGATATAAAGTCAGAATTGGGTGATATAAAGTCAGAATTGAGTTATAAAGTCAGGGTGAGTGATATAAAGTCAGAATTGAGTGATATAAAGTCAGAATTGAGAGTTATAAAGTCAGAATTGAGTGATATAAAGTCAGAATTGCGAGATATAAAGTCAGAATTGAGTGATATAAAGTCAAATTGAGTGATATAAAGTCAGAATTGAGTGATATAAAGTCAGAATTGAGTGATATAAAGTCAAATTGAGTGATATAAAGTCAAAATTGAGTTATAAAGTCAGAATTGCGAGATATAAAGTCAGAATTGAGTGATATAAAGTCAGAATTGAGTGATATAAAGTCAGAATTGAGATATAAGTCAGAATTGAGTGATATAAAGTCAGAATTGAGATATAAAGTCAGAATTGAGTGATATAAAGTCAGAATTGAGATATAAAGTCAGAAATTGAGTGATATAAAGTCAGAATTGAGTGATATAAAGTCAGAATTGAGTGATATAAAGTCAGAATTGAGATATAAAGTCAGAATTGAGTGATATAAAGTCAGAATTGAGTGATATAAAGTCAGAATTGAGATATAAAGTCAAAATTGAGAGTTATAAAGTCAGAATTGAGTGATATAAAGTCAGAATTGAGAGATATATAAAGTCAGAATTGAGTGATATAATGTCAGAATTTGAGATATAAAGTCAGAATTGAGTGATATAAAGTCAGAATTGTGTGATATAAAGTCAAATTGTGTGATATAAAGTCAGAAATTAGGTGATATAAAGTCAGAAGTGTGTGATATAAAGTCAGAATTGAGTGATATAAAGTCAAAATTGAGGATATATAATGTCAGAATTGAGTGTTATAAGTCAGAATTGTGGTGATATAAAGTCAGAATTGTGTGATATAAAGTCAGAATTGTGTGATATAAAGTCAGAATTGAGTGATATAAAGTCAGAATTGAGTGATATAAAGTCAGAAATGTGAGATATAAAGTCAGAATTGAGTGATATAAAGTCAAATTGAGTGATATAATGTCAGAATTGTGAGTTATAAAGTCAGAATTGAGTGATATAATGTCAGAATTGAGAGTTATAAAGTCAAAATTGAGAGTTATAAAGTCAGAATTGTGTGATATAAAGTCAGAATTAGAGTGATATAAAGTCAGAATTGAGAGTTATAAAGTCAGAATTGAGAGTTATAAAGTCAGAATTGAGATATAAAGTCAGAATTGAGTGATATAAAGTCAGAATTGTGTGATATAAAGTCAGGAATTGAGTGATATAAAGTCAGAATTGAGAGTTATAAAGTCAGAATTGAGTGATATAAAGTCAGAATTGTGAGATATAAAGTCAGAATTGAGTTATAAAGTCAGAATTGAGTGATATAAAGTCAGAATTGTGAGATATAAAGTCAGAATTGTGTGATATAAAAGTCAGAAATTGAGTGATATAAAGTCAGAATTGTGAGATATAAAGTCAGAATTGTGAGATATAAAGTCAGAATTAGTGATATAAAGTCAGAATTGAGTGATATAAAGTCAGAATTGAGAGTTATAAAGTCAGAATTGAGAGTTATAAAGTCAGAATTGAGATATAAAGTCAGAATTGAGTGATATAAAGTCAGAATTGAGTGATATAAAGTCAGAATTGAGATATAAAGTCAGAATTGAGTGATATAAAGTCAGAATTGAGTGATATAAAGTCAGAATTGAGAGTTATAAAGTCAAATTGAGTTATAAAGTCAGAATTGAGTGATATAAAGTCAGAATTGAGTTATAAAGTCAGAATTGGAGTGATATAAAGTCAGAATTGAGTGATATAAAGTCAGAATTGAGTTATAAAGTCAGAATTGAGTGATATAATGTCAGAATTGAGATATAAAGTCAGAATTGAGTAGATATAAAGTCAGAATTGAGTTATAAAGTCAGAATTGAGATATAAAGTCAGAATTGAGTGATAAAGTCAGAATTGAGATATAAAGTCAGAATTGAGTGATAAAGTCAGAATTGAGATATAAAGTCAGAATTGCGAGATATAAAGTCAGAATTGAGTTATAAAGTCAGAATTGAGTGATAAAGTCAGAATTGAGATATAAAGTCAGAATTGCGAGATATAAAGTCAGAATTGAGTTATAAAGTCAGAATTTGAGTTATAAAGTCAGAATTGAGTGATAAAGTCAGAATTGAGATATAAAAGTCAGAATTGCGAGATATAAAGTCAGAATTGAGTTATAAAGTCAGAATTAAGATATAAAGTCAGAATTGAGTGATATAAAGTCAGAATTGAGTTATAAAGTCAGAATTGAGTGATATAAAGTCAGAATTGAGTGATATAAAGTCAGAATTGAGGAGTTATAAAGTCAGAATTGAGTGATATAAAGTCAGAATTAAGAGTTATAAAGTCAGAATTGAGATATAAAGTCAGAATTGAGTTATAAAGTCAGAATTGAGTGATATAAAGTCAGAATTGAGTGATATAAAGTCAGAATTGAGTTATAAAGTCAGAATTGAGTGATATAAAGTCAGAATTGAGTGATATAAAGTCAGAATTGAGAGTTATAAAGTCAGAATTGAGTGATATAAAGTCAGAATTAAGTAGATATAAAGTCAGAATTGAGTGATATAAAGTCAGAATTGAGATATAAAGTCAGAATTGAGTGATATAAAGTCAGAATTGAGTGATATAAAGTCAGAATTGAGTGATATAAAGTCAGAATTGAGAGTTATAAAGTCAGAATTGCGAGATATAAAGTCAGAATTGAGTGATATAAAGTCAGAATTGAGTGATATAAAGTCAGAATTGAGATATAAAGTCAGAATTGAGTGATATAAAGTCAGAATTGAGTGATATAAAGTCAGAATTGAGATATAAAGTCAGAATTGAGTGATATAAAGTCAGAATTGAGATATAAAGTCAGAATTGAGTGATATAAAGTCAGAATTGAGTGATATAAAGTCAGAATTGAGTGATATAAAGTCAGAATTGAGTGATATAAAGTCAAAATTGAGAGTTATAAAGTCAGAATTGAGTGATATAAAGTCAGAATTGAGAGTTATAAAGTCAGAATTGGTGATATAATGTCAGAAATTATGAGATATAAAGTCAGAATTGAGTGATATAAAGTCAGAATTGAGTGATATAAAGTCAGAATTGTGAGATATAAAGTCAGAATTGTGTGATATAAAGTCAGAATTGAGTTATAAAGTCAGAATTGAGTGATATAAAGTCAGAATTGAGTGATATAAAGTCAGAATTGAGATATAAAGTCAGAATTGAGTGATATAAAGTCAGAATTGAGCTATAAAGTCAGAATTGAGTGATATAAAGTCAGGAATTGAGTGATATAAAGTCAGAATTGAGTGATATAAAGTCAGAATTGAGTGATATAAAGTCAGAATTGGAGTGATATAAAGTCAAAATTGAGAGTTATAAAGTCAGAATTGAGTGATATAAAGTCAGAATTGTGTGATATAAAGTCAGAATTGAGTGATATAAAGTCAGAATTGAGAGTTATAAAGTCAGAATTGAGTGATATAAAGTCAGAATTGTGAGATATAAAAGTCAGAATTGAGTTATAAAGTCAGAATTGAGTGATATAAAGTCAAATTGTGAGATATAAAGTCAGAATTGTGTGATATAAAGTCAGAATTGAGTTATAAAGTCAGAATTGAGTGATATAAAGTCAGAATTGAGTGATATAAAGTCAGAATTGAGAGTTATAAAGTCAGAATTGAGTGATATAAAGTCAGAATTAAGAGTTATAAAGTCAGAATTGAGTGATATAAAGTCAGAATTGAGTTATAAAGTCAAATTGAGTGATATAAAGTCAGAATTGAGTGATATAAAGTCAGAATTGAGTTATAAAGTCAGAATTGAGTGATATAAAGTCAGAATTGAGTGATATAAAGTCAGAATTGAGAATTGAGATATAAAGTCAGAATTGAGTGATATAAACTCAGAATTGAGAGATATAAAGTCAGAATTGAGTGATATAAAGTCAGAATTGAGATATAAAGTCAGAATTGAGTGATATAAAGTCAGAATTGAGTGATATAAAGTCAGAATTGAGTGATATAAAGTCAGAATTGAGTTATAAAGTCAGAATTGCGAGATATAAAGTCAGAATTGAGTGATATAAAGTCAGAATTGAGTGATATAAAGTCAGAATTGAGATATAAAGTCAGAATTGAGTGATATAAAGTCAGAATTTGAGATATAAAGTCAGAATTGAGTGATATAAAGTCAGAATTGAGATATAAAGTCAGAATTGAGTGATATAAAGTCAGAATTGGTGATATAAAGTCAGAATTGAGTGATATAAAGTCAGAATTGAGAGATATAAAGTCAGAATTGAGTGATATAAAGTCAGAATTGAGTGATATAAAGTCAGAATTGAGATATAAAGTCAAAATTGAGAGTTATAAAGTCAGAATTGAGTGATATAAAGTCAGAATTGAGAGTTATAAAGTCAGAATTGAGTGATATAATGTCAGAATTGCAGAGATATAAAGTCAGAATTGAGTGATATAAAGTCAGAATTGTGTGATATAAAGTCAGAATTGTGTGATATAAAGTCAGAATTGAGTGATATAAAGTCAGAATTGTGTGATATAAAGTCAAATTGAGTGATATAAAGTCAAAATTGAGTGATATAATGTCAGAATTTGAGTTATAAAGTCAGAATTGAGTGATATAAAGTCAGAATTGTGTGATATAAAGTCAGAATTGTGTGATATAAAGTCAGAATTGAGTGATATAAAGTCAGAATTGAGTGATATAAAGTCAGAATTGTGTGATATAAAGTCAGAATTGAGTGATATAAAGTCAAAATTGAGTGATATAATGTCAGAATTGTGAGTTATAAAGTCAGAATTGAGTGATATAATGTCAGAATTGAGTTATAAAGTCAAAATTGAGAGTTATAAAGTCAGAATTGTGTGATATAAAGTCAGAATTGAGTGATATAAAGTCAGAATTGAGAGTTATAAAGTCAGAGAATTGAGTTATAAAGTCAAATTGAGATATAAAGTCAGAATTGAGTGATATAAAGTCAGAATTGTGTGATATAAAGTCAGAATTGAGTGATATAAAGTCAGAATTGAGATATAAAGTCAAAGTCAGATATAAAGAGTGATATAAAGTCAGAATTGTGAGATATAAAGTCAGAATTGAGTTATAAAGTCAGAATTGAGTGATATAAAGTCAGAATTGTGAGATATAAAGTCAGAATTGTGTGATATAAAGTCAGAATTGAGTGATATAAAGTCAGAATTTGAGATATAAAGTCAAATTGTGAGATATAAAGTCAGAATTGTGTGATATAAAGTCAGAATTGAGTGATATAAAGTCAGAATTGAGAGATATAAAGTCAGAATTGAGAGTTATAAAGTCAGAATTGAGATATAAAGTCAGAATTGAGTGATATAAAGTCAGAATTGAGTGATATAAAGTCAGAATTGAGATATAAAGTCAGAATTGAGTGATATAAAGTCAGAATTGAGTGATATAAAGTCAGAATTGAGAGTTATAAAGTCAGAATTGAGTTATAAAGTCAGAATTGAGTGATATAAAGTCAGAATTGAGTTATAAAGTCAGAATTGAGTGATATAAAGTCAGAATTGAGTGATATAAAGTCAGAATTGATTATAAAGTCAGAATTGAGTGATATAATGTCAGAATTGAGATATATAAAGTCAGAATTATGAGATATAAAGTCAGAATTGAGTTATAAAGTCAGAATTGAGATATAAAGTCAGAATTGAGTGATATAAAGTCAGAATTGAGATATAAAGTCAGAATTGAGTGATATAAAGTCAGAATTGAGATATAAAGTCAGAATTGAGTGATATAAAGTCAGAATTGAGTTATAAAGTCAGAATTGAGTGATATAAAGTCAGAATTGAGATATAAAGTCAGAATTATGAGATATAAAGTCAGAATTGAGTTATAAAGTCAGAATTGAGTTATAAAGTCAGAATTGAGTGATATAAAGTCAGAATTGAGATATAAAGTCAAATTGAGAGATATAAAGTCAGAATTGAGTGATATAAAGTCAGAATTGAAATATAAAGTCAGAATTGACTGATATAAAGTCAGAATTGAGTGATATAAAGTCAGAATTGAGTGATATAAAGTCAGAATTGAGTGATATAAAGTCAGAATTGAGAGTTATAAAGTCAGAATTGAGTGATATAAAGTCAGAATTAAGAGATATAAAGTCAGAATTGAGATATAAAGTCAGAATTGAGTTATAAAGTCAGAATTGAGTGATATAAAGTCAGAATTGAGTGATATAAAGTCAGAATTGAGTTATAAAGTCAGAATTGAGTGATATAAAGTCAGAATTGAGTGATATAAAGTCAGAATTGAGAGTTATAAAGTCAGAATTGAGTGATATAAAGTCAGAATTGCGAGATATAAAGTCAGAATTGAGTGATATAAAGTCAGAATTGAGATATAAAGTCAGAATTGAGTGATATAAAGTCAGAATTGAGTGATATAAAGTCAGAATTGAGTGATATAAAGTCAGAATTGAGATATAAAGTCAGAATTGAGAGATATAAAGTCAGAATTGAGGTGATATAAAGTCAGAATTGAGTGATATAAAGTCAGAATTGAGATATAAAAAGTCAGAATTGAGTGATATAAAGTCAGGAATTGAGTGATATAAAGTCAGAATTGAGATATAAAGTCAGAATTGAGTGATATAAAGTCAGAATTGAGATATAAAGTCAGAATTGAGTGATATAAAGTCAGAATTGAGTGATATAAAGTCAGAATTGAGTGATATAAAGTCAGAATTGAGTGATATAAAAAGTCAAAATTGAGAGTTATAAAGTCAGAATTGAGTGATATAAAGTCAGAATTGAGAGATTATAAAGTCAGAATTGAGTGATATAATGTCAAATTGCGAGATATAAAGTCAGAATTGAGTGATATAAAGTCAGAATTGAGTGATATAAAGTCAGAATTGAGTGATATAAAGTCAGAATTGTGTGATATAAAGTCAGAATTGTGTGATATAAAGTCAGAATTGAGTGATATAAAGTCAGAATTGTGTGATATAAAGTCAGAATTGAGTGATATAAAGTCAAAATTGAGTGATATAATGTCAGAATTGTGAGTTATAAAGTCAGAATTGAGTGATATAAAGTCAGAATTGTGTGATATAAAGTCAGAATTGTGTGATATAAAGTCAGAATTGAGGTGATATAAAGTCAGAATTGAGTGATATAAAGTCAGAATTGAGTGATATAAAGTCAGAATTGAGTGATATAAAGTCAAAATTGAGTGATATAATGTCAGAATTGTGAGTTATAAAGTCAGAATTGAGTGATATAATGTCAGAATTGAGTTATAAAGTCAAAATTGAGAGTTATAAAGTCAGAATTGTGTGATATAAAGTCAGAATTGAGTGATATAAAAGTCAGAATTGAGAGTTATAAAGTCAGAATTGAGTAGTATATAAAGTCAGAATTGAGTGATATAAAGTCAGAATTGTGTGATATAAAGTCAGAATTGAGTGATATAAAGTCAGAATTTGAGAGTTATAAAGTCAGAATTGAGTGATATAAAGTCAGAATTGTGAGATATAAAGTCAGAATTGAGTTATAAAGTCAGAATTGAGTGATATAAAGTCAGAATTGTGAGATATAAAGTCAGAATTGTGTGTTATAAAGTCAGAATTGAGTGATATAAAGTCAGAATTGTGAGATATAAAGTCAGAATTGTGAGATATAAAGTCAGAATTGTGTGATATAAAGTCAGAATTGAGTGATATAAAGTCAAATTGAGAGTTATAAAGTCAGAATTGAGAGTTATAAAGTCAGAATTGAGATATAAAGTCAGAATTGAGTGATATAAAGTCAGAATTGAGTGATATAAAGTCAGAATTGAGTGATATAAAGTCAGAATTGAGTGATATAAAGTCAGAATTGAGTTATAAAGTCAGAATTGAGTGATATAAAGTCAGAATTGAGTTATAAAGTCAGAATTGCGAGATATAAAGTCAGAATTGAGTGATATAAAGTCAGAATTGAGTTATAAAGTCAAATTGCGAGATATAAAGTCAGAATTGAGTGATATAAAGTCAGAATTGAGTTATAAAAGTCAATTGCGAGATATAAAGTCAGAATTGAGATATAAAGTCAGAATTGAGATATAAAGTCAGAATTGAGTGATATAAAGTCAGAATTGAGTTATAAAGTCAGAATTGCGAGATATAAAGTCAGAATTATGTGATATAAAGTCAGAATTGAGTGATATAAAGTCAGAATTGAGTTATAAAGTCAGAATTGAGTTATAAAGTCAGAATTGCGAGATATAAAGTCAGAATTGCAAGATATAAACTTGTTTCACACAATTGTTAATTTTATATCTCACAATTCTGACTTTATTTCTCGCAATCTGCGAGATTATATCTCACAATTCTGACTTTATAACTTGTAATTTTGACTATTTCTTGCAATTTTGAGATTATATCACGCAATTCTGACTTTATAACTCACAATTTTGAGTTTATATCACACGATTTTGACTATTTCTCGCAATTTTAAGTTTATATCACACAATTTTGACTATTTCTCGCAATTTTGACTATTTCTCACAATTCTGACTTTATTTCTTGCAATTTTGAGTTTATATCATGCAATTCTGAGTTTATAACTTGCAATTGCATCTTTATAGCTTGTAATTCTGACTTTATTTCTTGCCATTGCGAGTTTATATCACGCAATTCTGAGAAAAAAAAAGTCGCAATAATCTTTATTCTGTGGCAGAAACAAGCTTCTGTGCGAATTTGCCCTGCTCATGCTAGACTACGTTGGTCATTAAGTAAATGATCCGGCTGCGTCTGTGTTCTTTAATTTGCACGTCGTCAGTAGATCACACACAGAACTTTCCTCTGGCATTAGTGCTTTTTTGGAATTGCGCTGTTTAGTAAATCTGGCCCATGGCCTCCTTTTGTGTTCCACGGAAGAAAAATATCATGCAGGTGATGACATGAGAGAACATAAATGATGACAGAATTATATTATACATTATATTTATATATCCACATGGAATAACAACAAGGTCTAAATGTGACAGCTGGTCAGATATTAAAAAGACTTCTGCGCACAGGTGAGGTTTTAAAGCGTTCTTCACAGTAAGATTCACTGAGACATAGAAAAGACAATAAAAGTGTCTTCTAAACTGTAATCTTCCTCTAAGCTGACAAGGACCTTCACATGGTGTGACACTCAGTTGGTTTATTTTATAAATTCTTTCTATGGTTTGTCTTCGGCGTGATTCCCCGCAGACAGTGATAATCTGTTTTGGACTGACTGTGAAAGAGAGATGAGGAGAGAGGATCTGACAGGAATCATGTCAGATGCTGTTATTAGGCTCTGCATTCTCTTTTAGTACAAAGCCAAAATGTGTCTTCATGCAGGGACACATTATTTCTATCGTATGTCAATGTACATTATTATTTTCCTTGATCTATTAGAAATGTTAAGTCCTGAAAGGAAGGCTTTGTGCGTCATGATCAAGTGTATGGGACACCCCCATCTGTTTATTCCTGTGATGCAAAGCTGAACTTTCAGCGTCATTACTCCAGTCTTCAGTGTCACATGATCCTTCACAAATCATTCTGATATTGCTGATTTGCTGCTCAAGAAACATTTATTATTACTATCAATGTTGAAAACAGTAGTGTACAGTTTTTTCAAGATGCTTTAATGAATGGAAAGTAAAAAAATAGCATTTATCTGAAATAGAAAGCTTTTGTAACATTATAAATTTATATTATAAATTTATAAATTTGGATTATTTATAATTACATATTTACTGTCACTTTTGATCAGTTCAATGCATCCTTGCTGAATAAAAATATCAATTTCTTTAATATCTTAAAAAGAAATTGTACTATATATATATACACACACATTAGTGCTGTCAAATCAATTAATTGCGATTAATCGCATCCAAATTAAAAGTTTGTGTTTGCATATGTATATATAAATACACACACACACTCATGTATACCTGTAATAAATATTTGCATATATATATATATATATATATATATATATATATATATATATATATATATATATATATATATATATATATATATATATATAATATAAAGACAAACTTTTATTTTGGATGCGATTAATTGCGATTAATCGATTTGACAGCAGCATATATACACTCACCTAAAGGATTATTAGGAACACCTGTTTGATTTCTCATTAATGCAATTATCTAATCAACCAATCACATGGCAGTTGCTTGAATGCATTTAGGGGTGTGGTCCTGGTCAAGACAATCTCCTGAACTCCAAACTGAATGTCAGAATGGGAAAGAAAGGTGATTTAAGCAATCTTGACCATGGCATGGTTGTTGGTGCCAGGCGGGCCGGTTTGAGTATTTCACAATCTGCTCAGTTACTGGGATTTTCATGCACAACCATTTCTAGGGTTTACAAAGAATGGTGTGAAAAGGGAAAAACATCCAGTATGCGGCAGTCCTGTGGGCGAAAATGCCTTGTTGATGCTAGAGGTCAGAGGAGAATGGGCCGACTGATTCAAGCTGATAGAAGAGCAACTTTGACTGAAATAACCACTCGTTACAACCGAGGTATGCAGCAAAGCATTTGTGAAGCCACAACACGCACAACCTTGAGGCGAATGGGCTATAACAGCAGAAGACCCCACAGGGTACCACTCATCTCCACTACAAATAGGAAAAAGAGGCTACAATTTGCACAAGCTCACCAAAATTGGACAGTTGAAGACTGTTGAAAAATGTTGCCTGGTCTGATGAGTCTCGATTTCTGTTAAGACATTCAGATGGTAGAGTCAGAATTTGGCATAAACAGAATGAGAACATGGATCCATCATGCCTTGTTACCACTGTGCAGGCTGGTGGTGGTGGTGTAATGGTGTGGGGGATGTTTTCTTGGCACACTTTAGGTCCCTTAGTGCCAATTGGGCATTGATTAAATGCCACGGCCTACCTGAGCATTGTTTCTGACCATGTCCATCCCTTTATGACCACCATGTACCCATTCTCTGATGGCTACTTCCAGCAGGATAATGCACCATGTCACAAAGCTTGAATCATTTCAGATTGGTTTCTTGAACATGACAATGAGTTCACTGTACTAAAATGGCCCCCACAGTCACCAGATCTAATTTCTAAAGAATGCTTTCAGCACCTTGTTGAATCAATGCCACGTAGAATTAAGGCAGTTCTGAAGGCGAAAGGGGGTCATATATATTTCATAGTATGAAACATATCACATAGTATGGTGTTCCTAATAATCCTTTAGGTGAGTGTATATATATATATATATATATATATATATATATATATATATATATATGTATATATATATATATAATATATATATATATTGTGTTGGATTAGTTTAATTAATTAGGCAAATTATGCAACCAGAATGATGTGGTTAACCAAACATTTTTTCCACACACCGGTAGAGTCAACGAGACTCAGAACCATAAAAAAAAAAGAAAAGAAATGTGAAGTCACAAAATAATAAGCGGATGGCAAAAACAAGATTTGAAGAGATAGGCATGAATGCTATAATGTGGGAGAGGCAGGAGAGGGTGATAAAAGTTGGAAAAAAATATTCAATCCATTGCATCTTTTGCTCTTTATCACTCTAATAAATAAACAGCATTGCTCGCCAATACAAGATGGATGTGAAAATCTCAGAGCTGTGCTGTGAATGTGCTGCTTCAAATTCCGCTGTCCTGATCAGCTTTACCATTCTCTGGTCCCACAATTTCCCATTCTCTGTGTGATTTGAAAGAGAACAATTCCCAAATGTAGAGTGTATATTACTGTTGTCTTGTTCACTGTTTCCTTGTTGACAGTACTGTGCTGTCTCTCCGGCTCTTCTCTCTGGCTTTGTCTCTGCATGCATTGTGTGACCTGAGGTGTGCTGATGTAAAGGTTAATGGAAACGGTGCAGGGTGGTGCGGAACCCTGTCACAAACACTTTTGACACTTCACTGACTGTCTCCATATGGCAGGTCTCTGAACAGATTACCTTGCCACGATAACAAAATAGTTGGATATCAATTACTCTTTATTAGTGACTATCCTGTCAGAACACGTTATACACATTACTGTATAATTCCATAACTGTCTTATAAATACAGAAGCTCTTCCTTGTGTATGAGCACTATTTGAACAATTATGGATCATACTAAAACCATAAACTCTTTCTATTGCATAATCTAGAGATATCTGTTCACCGGAGATACCTGTACCTCCAGCTGGCTTTGTTGTCTCTGGTTAATATTTCATGGGTGAATTATTCGACTTTTCATGTAGATGCTCTTCCAGTAGTAGCTACTAAGCATTTAGTTACTGAGCACTAACAAGAGTAACATTAAGTGGTCTGAGTGGCTCTTGTGCTCCGAGTGTATTTATTTCCTACACACAAACACACATCGTCAAACTCACAGCTGTAGAAGTGATTTGGAGGGCAAAGAGAGGGTGAGCAGCTCGGTGGGAAATGCTCTTCAGTATAGCTGCACTTTGAGGTAATGGAGCTCACTGTCATACACACATTCTTAATGGGCTCTCTGTTTGTACGAGTGGGATAAGTTTCCACCGCAATGCCTGGCAGTCATAATGTTTAGCCTTGGTTTTTCAGAACTCCTGATAATTATTTTGAAGAGATGAAAAGGTTATTATAAGGGCTTTGAAGAGTGTAGGATTGTGGGAGGGGCTTCATTGCAGGTTCCTGAAGGTTGCAGGTGTATTTCTGCTGTGGAGTGTGGGATACCTGTCATTACTCCACCCACAACTGCTGTGCCCTCGAGCAAGTTGATTTCTGAATGTGTTGCTCCAGGGGTGCTGCAAATGCAGCCTCCTCTCCTCAATCACTCAGTCTTGCTTGGCAGGTCTGCAAAAGTGTAAAGACTGCTGAATGTCCTTAAATGTAAACCATAGCTCTTTTTCTGAAAAGCACAGTCAGTATTTTAGGTCATACGGATTGTATTTCATATAATGGTTAAAAGTAAGAAGAATTTGCAGACTGGTTTGTCAAGCTTGTATTTGTATTCATCCTTTATTTTATTTTATTAGTGCACACAAGATGGGCTGTATAAGTGACCTGCTTGCTGCCATATTTGCTCATGAGCACTCAACTAAAGGGATAGTGCTCCCAAAAATGAAAATTCTGTCATCATTTACTCACCCTTATGTTGTTCCAAACCTGCATGAGTTTCTAAAAAGTAAAACTAAAAAGAAGATGCTTGAAGAATGTTGGTATCCAGACAGTTGATGGCCATTGACTTCTATGGAACTGCTACACGTAAAATATATACATATATATTTAATTTGTATTTATTTGTATTTAAAATTTTAATTAAATTTTTTACATTATTATCATCATTTTTTATATATATATATATATATATATATATATATATATATATATATATATATATATATATATATATATATATATATATATATATATATCTGAATGTTTGATTGGTGAATTATTTTAAATAAATAATTTATATGAAAGTATTTAAGAATTTTTGTGTATATATATATATATATATATATATATATATATATATATATATATATATATATATATATATATATATATATATATATATATATATATATATATATATCTATATATATAAACATTTTAAACTCTAAAAAATGCTGGGTTAAAAACAACCCAAGTTAGGTTTTAACCCAGCAATTGGGTTGTTTTAACCCAGTGGTTGGGTTAAATGTTTGCTTAAAACAACCCAAGTTAGTCTATTTTTATATATATACACACACTCTAAAAAATGCAAAATGGACTAACAACCCAATTGCTGGGTTCAAACAACCAACAAAACAAATAGTCCATTTTCAACCCAACTTGGGTTGTTTTTAACCCAGTATTTTTTAGAGAGTGTGTGTGTATATATATATATATATATATATATATATATATATATATATATATATATATGTATATATATTATACAATTTATTTGAATTTCTATTTTTTTTTACATGCTTATATAATTTTTTTAAATACATCTTTCAATTCATTTGATTTTTGAATTATTTTAAATTAAATGTTAATACTTTTTCGGGGTATTCAATTGTTTTTATTATTAAATAATTTAAAAAATAAACTGTTTGAATTTTTTGAATTTTGAATCATTATGAAATATATTTTTGACATACATTTTCACATTTATTACAGAAATTTTGTTTCATGCAACCTCTTGTTTTTAACCATGGTTGGTTTTGTAAGAGATAGGTTAAACGAAAACTGATGTCAGGTCAGCACTAGATCAGAAAACTTTGCGTGTATAGAAAAACAGGTACTGCAGATAAATGTTAAGTGCTTAATATATTCTGGAGCGTCACCTCATTTGGTTGAAAGATTGCTTTAAAAAAATAAAAATAAATAAATAAAAATAAATAAATAAATAAATAAATGGATATATTCGCACACAGCTCATCAATCTCATTGAGAGGTGTTATATTTTTACGTAACTGTGGCTTGTTCTCTCCAGCGTTACAGTTCTTTCATCAGGTAGCATAATGGAACTGACCTTGTTTTGCAATATTTCTCTAATTCATTTAGCCATACATGATTCATTTTGTCACACAGCCTTCACATGCTGCTCAGTTTTATATATTCAGCCTAGTTTGCTTCAAATGAACAGTCTCTCTATGAGAGTATCACCTCAAGGTGTGCTAGAGAAACATTGGAAGTGTTTGGGAACCTAAATTCACCTCCCTCTGTTTGATGCTCTGTCAGAAATGGATGTGTTTTGCATGGAATACTGCATTCCAAGTGCATGTGGAGAATAGGAATCGTTTTGAAGTTAAATTATAGTTGATAAACATATGAGTGTGTTTTTTTGTAACCTCCTTCTGTCTCGTGGTGTTCTTTTCACATAGTTCTTCTCCTTTTGTCCTTCTATCCCTCTAATGCAAGTGAAATCTCTTTGTGAGGGTGAGCGTGAAATTTGGAAATGAATGTGAAAGTGGCAGTCAGAGCCGGGTGATTGATCCCAGTCAAAAGCGGGATCTTTAATGATTAGCAGCTTGCTCTGAGGCAAAGGTTAAACGCTCCACAACTAGGAGTGATAAAGTGTTCTTTAAGCTAACCAATTATCTGCTCTTGGCGCCCCATAAAATATTTAACCATCTGTTATCGACTTTAGATTAGAGGGCAATGGCAGCTTCCTTAGAAGGCCACATTTGTCACAGATGTACTTATTACTCATTTAATGCTTATTTTTAATCAGAGAGACTGAAGTTTGCTACAATCTTCTGATTATTATTTTATATATATACATATATTTGTTTTTCTCCTTTTTAATGGCTTGTTCTATGACATTGGGACTACAAACTAATGTGCTGGTGTGTTATCTAAAAGGTTGAACACTCAAGAAATAAAGCATTCAATGAACTCAATTAAATTGAGGAAAATCATTCCATGCAATTAAATTAAACCCTTTTAAAAAATAAAATAAAGTATATATATATATATATATATATTTTTTTTTTTTTTAATGCATTTGCCTTACAACAGTCGTACAAAGTTCAATTCATTTTGTCATGCCTTGAGTTACAGTAATAGTCATTTCACTATATTAAAGTGCCCTATTATGCTTTTTTCAAATATTACCTTTTAATACAGTGTGCAATATAGCTGTGTCTGCAAGGTTTTAATGATCAACGAGCACAATAAATGTAATTATTGTCTCCTAAATGAAAGAATCGATAAAATGAGTCGTCAGCAATTCCAGTCTCACTTCCTGTTACATACCTACAAAACAATGAAACCAATTTGCATAATACCAGCCTTTGGTCTTCATTGGCTGCCCACGTCTAGTTTTGTTTCATAGTGAATCTGATTTATATAACCCTTTTGCTGATTTATAAATTGTTGCATAAACAGGACAGGTGACAGGTACTATCTACGCAATACACATATAGACGTAAAATGCAAAAACTTTGGGAAATTAATGTGGGAAAAAAGCGTTAGGTTGTGCCCCGCTCTCCGCTAATCTCTCGACTCTTGGAAGAGCCAGGATATTTTTAATATAACTCCAATTGTGTTTGGCTGAAAGAAGCAAGTCATATACACCTAGGATGGCTTGAGGGTGAGTCAATTATGGGATAATTTTTGAGTGAACTAACTCTTTAAATATCAGTAATACTTGAATTCATCACATCAAAATACAAAATAAATAGCACATTTTATCTCTGAAGCAGATCAATAAGCAGATAAACAGCTAATTCTTTATTTTATAAAAAACTCATTGAGATTAAAATCTCTTTTACAAGAGTGACCTGGCCAAGAAGGCAGCTACAATAACGTATAATAACATACAAAACACATCCAGCTAGAAAAAACACAATCAAGAATCACAACAGCAAAAGAAATGGTCAACTCTCATTTTGCTACCAAGTTTTAACTGATTGCATGCAAAGTCATTTTAAGTAATAAAATGTAGAAAACAGTGTTGCCTTAGCTCATTTTAATTAACTAAACTGAACAGCCAGCATAAAAATAATAATCTGAGTTTAGTAGATATTTGTTGGCATTTGTGGTAGGTCAGATCTTAGGCATTAAATCGTGCTAGAAATTCCCTTAGATATCTTCCAAAACTCTACAGGGGGGTAAGTGTTTTTGGAATTATAGGATAATTTGTTGGGCTAACTTCCAAATAGCGCTCTGTGCTCATGCCGTATCTCAAAGTGACTGTTTGTTGCATTAGACGATTAGCACGTCCTTAGCACCTCAGACGATCAGTCGAGCCCCCTTGTGTAGTTTCTTGAGATATCTTATTTTCCAGAGACTGGCAGACAGGCTGTTGCAGATGTCTCCATTATTTAACGGATTCGCTGATGCAGACGAGATGCAGCCTGACAGAGAGACGGGCAGCTGTTTTGTTAGTGTTTTCACTGCTTCAGTTAGAGCCGAATGTTTAGGAAATGGTGTGGAAACCTGTGGCGCAAAGGACATTTCCTGCGAAGCCCCTGGGACACAAGTCCTCGAGAACGTACTCTGTGAGAACATTTGTTTATTGGATTGCAGTATGTGACAACAAGATTAGGTGTTGTGAATGACTGATGATGCCACCCCCATTAAATATACAATTTTTCAGCTCTGGAGGATATATACGGAAGATTGACTTCAGTCGTCCATCACATCGCATTACAAAACATATGCTGGATGTTTCATTTTTTCTTTCTGTCTCCCATTGGTTGGTTTTCTCTTTTCTCAACTGACGTTTACAGTTCAGTTTGACAGACTGCCAACTCTCTGGCCCTTTAGATTTTTATGACCCCATATAACAGGAACCTCTTTATCTCAAGTGTCTTCCTAAGACGACAACTCCACTGACCCTGCTGAAAATGGACAAAGAGGACGGTCATTTATTGTGTCTTCATGCTGTAGCTGATGTCTGTGATGTCATTTGAAGTTGTGGGATTCCAAATGGCTTGTACTGTTCTAATGCAAACAAAAGCAGTTGAAAAACGGTTTGTTTCATTTAAAGGGGACATATTATTCTCCTTTTCACAAGATGTAATATAAATCGCTGATGTACCCAGAATGTGTCTGTGAAGTTTCAGCTCAAAATACCCCCCAGATAATTTTTTTTATAGTTTGTCAAATTTCCCTCTTTTTGAGTGTGTGCAAAAATGCACCATTTTTGTGCGTGTCCCTTTAAATGCAAATGAGCTGCTGATCCTTTACACAAGCTTTGGATACTCCATCAACAACAAAACAGGTGCATCTCAGCCAAAGTGTTAGAAATAACCAGTTGTGGAGTGCAGCCTTGTTTTAACCAAGTGGCAACCTCCCCCATTTTCTGTTGAAGCCAATACCGAAGTGATTCATTGACTGGCCACTCGGGACAGGCTCCAGAAGGGAGCAGAATCTCATTGAGCCCCATGTTAAAATGCCCAACTTTACAGCAGAAAATAAACATATTTACAGCCTGGTACAAATTGTGGTTTTGGTCTATATGGCTAATTTTGCCCTTCATGACAACTGTGAGGGGGGTGCATTTTTTTTATAACTCATTCGTTTACATTATATAAAGCCGTAAAGCTCTGCATTATTAAGGGCACGGCCACTTTGAGTGACAGGTGGATAGCCATTTATCCGCTGTCTGTAAGTCATCGCATCACCTCAGCTCCGCCCGCATCCCGCCTCTTTGCCAATTTTCTGTTATTTGGGCGTGACGCGCGATGACACGCTGCCAAGATGGCAACGGCCAGCTCGTCTCTACTTTACGCTTCAAAACTGTTCTTCAGAATCCTATGGGTGACATCACGGACACTACGTCCATATTTTTTTACTCTATGGTTTTAACCAGAGTCAGACACAGATGGAGAGACGACTTTTAGACTGCAGCTGAACATTTCTGAAGGGTTAGATACATTTATGTAACGTTAGTTGTTGTGGCGTGATGCTGATTCAACTCACCGACTAGCATGTACCGTCATGTTAATCTATAAATTGTGGGAACGTAAAAAAGTCTGTCACCTGACTATACAATGCATAAAAAATGTGTTTATGAATTTAGTTTTCGTGAAAAAACTAACGACATAGCTCTAGTCTTTGTGAATACAGTCAGAAACGATGGCAACTTTAGTCACATCAGCCGTACAGCATTCTAGAAAGCTCATTCAGAAAGGAAATTTGCAGTTCTATGCTTACTTGTTCTGAAGTAGAGCATGAAGCGTTGGTATCGGTCCATCCTTCAGAAACAACTTTTCCGCAGATCTAGCGTTGTACTGACCCTCACTGGTGAAGCAGTCCTGCGTAAAATGATTTGCTCAAATATATAACATTTTACCGACATTCTTCAGCACATTTCATTCAACAGTTAAATTCAACCATGCCTCGGATGCTGGGAGTCTATGGAGACTCGTTGGTACATCCAACAACAGAACGTGTAATGTTTTTTGGCGCAGACATTGTAATACACTAGCTAGCTGATACAGCGAGTCAACAGAAATGGCGGTTTCTGTGCTTCTCACTCAGGGGTGTGTCTATGCTAAAAGGGCAGATCATCAATAGTCATCAAGAGAGTCAAGTCACTCTTACATAGGAAAAGGGAAATATGAAACGGTATGAGAGATTGATAATGATTGATGGGGATCATAAATAAAGTATTGGGTGGATTTTTACCATTATGGGCTAGTTGTTTACACACACATCAGTGTTCAGACACCTTATAAAAGGATTTTTGCATAATAGGTACCCTTTAATGTTGAATTGGACCTGCACATTCAATTAACCTTTATTAACAATAATTATTTAGGTTGTAAAGGGTTTTCCTTAATACTGCTTTGGAAATATTTAACACAATGCTCAATTTGGTTTTACAACTCTGACTAGTAGAGTAATGGGAGTAAAGCTGCATTTTTAACCATTGTGGAAAAGCAAAAGCATCGTGAAGAGATCTGAAATATTTTTAATACAGAATTGTTCTATTCTTTTTATTATTATTATGCATGTACATTTAAAAATTTGAATTCTACCGTTCAAACGTTTGGGGTTGGTTATGCTCACCAAGGCTGCATTAATTTGATCAAAAATATTGTCAAATTGATTGCAATTTTCAAATTTAAAATGTAAATTGCTTCCTATTTTAATATATTTTAAAATGTAATGTATTCCTGTGATGGAAAAGCAGCCATTACTGCAGTCTTCAGTGTCACATGATCCTTCAGAAATCAATCTGACATGCTGATTTGATGCTCAGGAAACATTTCTTATTATTAATGTTGAAAACAGTTGTACTACTTAATATTTTTGTGAAAACGGTGATACTTTTTGTTTTGTTTTTTGAATTCTTTAACGAATAGAAAGTTAAAAAAATAACAATTTATTTAAAGTAAAAATCTTTTAATACTAATGTAGTATAATAAAGGTCTTTACTGGTCAATTTAATGCATCTTTGCTGAACAAAAGTATTAATGGCTTTCAAAAAAGCCAAACCTTCTTTCAACCTTTTTAAATGGTAGTAGGCTATTCGTTATTTTAATCAATTATGCATTTTAAATTATAAGTAAAATATAGACTAATATAAAATAAAGACTAAAGATGTTTTCTTTTCATCAAAATCAGATGTTTATGCACCAATGTGTATTAAAACTGCATGTCGTAAAATACAAATATATACAGTATGAACACTGGATAAAGCAGGTTTAATGATCCACCTACACTTCTTCATAACACACCTTTAATTTATTGTGGTGTGCATGACATTTTTAAGCCAGTCAAAACAATGAAATGAAATGTCAAAGTACATTTAGTTACCAACAGTTGATATACTGAATTTTAGGACTCACAGATGTCTCTATTGATTTCACAATACTTATTGTTGTGACTGTAAATGAAACCAAACATGACAGAAAAATCAATAAAAGCTAAAAGTGACAGTAAAATGTGTGCTGTACCCTGTGGGAAAATACAAAATTTGTTACCAAATGACAGATAGATGTGTTTCAAGTAGTTCACCCATATACTGTGACGATACAGAGCGATATTTACAGATATGTGGCGACAAGCGAATACGATAAAGTCATCCGAGTCCAAGTACCATTAGTAAAGATCAATTTGTAAACGTAGGTTAGAATTTCAGTGAAACATGCAAAAGCTCATCTGAGAGATGCAAATGAATTTGAATAGCTCATTGAGAACATTAATCTCAATTAGTGTGGGAGCAAGAAACTGAACCAGGACACATGAAATTACAATAAACATGCTAATTAATGTACTTTAATTGGGAAAAACACCAATTTGTGTATATGTATTACTTTATTAGAACATGTCAGAGCATGTAATATGCCGCATGTTGGGATAACAAGCAACACAAAATTATAATGATGATGTAAAAGAACCACTAAATCATTTGAGTAAATCCTGTTAAAAGAACCAATCCATAGAAATAAGTCCAATCAATATAAAAAATAACCACTTAAAAACACAGAGAATGACCTTTTGGCATCAAGTGTTTCTGTTTTCATACATGAAGTGTTTGGCTCTGGTACACAAGACCTGTGAGAGAATGAATGTAGCGGAAAAGTGAATAAAAGAGAGTAGATAATGCTAATTAAAGCTGGTTGGCTTCCAAAAATGGCCTGTTCGCTATTTTCCCATTACATGCAGGGGACACGTTTGTGTGAGGAGTGAGAAACTCTTATTTAAATCTGAGGAAGCAGCCAAGGCCATCTCACCAGAGAGAAGAGAAGAGAAGAGAAGAGAAGAGAAGAGAAGAGAAGAGAAGAGAAGAGAAGAGAAGAGAAGAGAAGAGAAGAGAAGAGAAGAGAAGAGAAGAGAAGAGAAGAGAAGAGAAGAGAGCCCTCTCTTTCCCTCTTCCTTCATTCCCGTCTAAAACATGAAACGTGCGGAATTCCCACGAGCCGGATTGGGTAACGTTTGATATCTGCCGCGGCTGTGTTTCTGTAAATAAACGAGAAGAGGGATGATAGAGGAGGAGCGAGAGGAACGTTACAGAGAGATGTGAAGCTCTATTTCAGGATCGTTTCTCTGCAGATTTGGAATAATGATTTGAGTTTGTTTATTCTCATTTAATGAACATGCTGCGTATGAGTTGATTTCATCTCTCGTTCACACACAGCAGCTGTATGTATTCAGCTACTCTGACAGTTCATTGTCAGGTCTTAAATGCATTTTGATGCCTTATTTCTTTTGAAATGGTATAGTGGGAAGGAAAGAGTCCCAAAATAATTACAGGAGAATCAAGTAAAATACAAAACAAGCCCCCTGCTGCCTGCTCTATCTCCAGCACAGAATATGTAATCCCACCCAGGTCCGGTCTGAGAGGATTGGTGCATTTTCTGGAGGTCACTAGAGACTCATCTAGGGTTTAAACTTTGATCTCTTACTGGATTTATCTATATTTACAATTCATATGCTCTGTGGGCTTTTTTCAGCAAATTTCTTCAGGTTAGGTGAGTCTTTCATGCAAATACACACACGCACACACCGCCACACATGGTGCTGTGGCAGGTGATTAAGAGTTGTTTTTTCATAAACTGTGTTATGACATATGTTGGCTGTTCGGAATAAGCAGAAGCTTTGCTCTAATCCATGTTACTAGCGGCAGTCTGAGAAACAGACAACAGCGGCAGACAGGAAGAAAATCAGACTACCTACACTGCTTTCTTTCTTTTCTTTCTTTCTTTCTTTCTTTCTTTCTTTCTTTCTTTCTTTTTCTTTCTTTCTTTTCTTTCTTTCTTTCTTTCTTTCTTTCTTTCTTTCTTTCTTTCTTTCTTTCTTTCTTTCTTTTCAACCAACCAAAACCAACCAACCAATCAATCAATCAATCAATCAATCAATCAATCAATCAATCAATCAATCAATCAGACAATTTCAACTATGTATTCATCATCAGCTGTATTTGTGTTCATTCATTAGTTTATCTTTTTGTTCAGTTAATTTATTTGTTTGTTGGCTGATCAATTAATTACTCAATAAACCAACCAATCATTGATTGATTGATTGATTGATTGGTTGGTTGAACTGAAAGAAAGAAAGAAAGAAAGAAAGAAAGAAAGAAAGAAAGAAAGAAAGAAAGAAAGAAAGAAAGAAAGAAAGAAAGAAAGAAAGAAAGAAAGAAAGAAAGAAAGAAAGAAAGACGAACAAATGGTTAGTTGGTTGGTTAGTTAGTTGGTTCATAATAAATCGAATTAGCCAATTACTTAAACATTAATTTGTTTGTATGCTTTTTTTTTTTTTTTTTTTTTTTTTTTTGCTTTGTCCATTAATTATGGTAATTATGTGTTTGTTCCATAGACTGTATAAAAATATGGATGACGCACTCATCGTCCTACTCTCTTCCAATGTAGAAAAGGCGCCAATGTCCCAAATATGGCGCTGACATCTCACGCTGATTCGGGTCCCGAGTCTGCTCAGTAGTGAGCGTGAAGTGGAGCTGCGGTATCAAAGCCTCTCCCACACTCCCACAGAATTGGTTTGTACAGTTTAATGCAGAACAACCAATCCAATCTCACGGCAATTTGTAGATATTTTACGAGTTGCCCAATTCGTATGAATTCATACAAATGACCTACCCCTAACTCCCGCCCCTGAACCTACACGTCACTGGGGTTTAGACAAATTCACTCGTCAAAACTCGCTCGTACGAATTAGCCACCTCGTAAAATTGGTTGTGAGATAGCGTTGGAAATTAAAGTTAAAGCATCAATCTGAAAAAAGTCAGTTGGGGCCTCAGTGACTACTTCAGTCAGAGAAGCTGTCAATTATGATGTCACACCCCCTGTTTTTATAGCATAAAATAACTAACAAACCAAACTTATTTAAAAAAAACGAATACTTGAATTTATATCAGCGTGATAAAAACGACCTAAAATTATTTGAAGATGAAAGTGTAATTTGATTGTTTAGTTTGCCTCACGTCCCACTCGATTACATGGAGAGGGCGGGGTTTATTACCTATACTGGGACCAACCACCGGGGGGGCGATCAAAACGTTTTGGCTTCACTTTTCAGGACTTGTGCTGCACACTTGGTTTGTTCATTTAGACAGTCGGTTGGTCAGTCGGTGACGTTCGTTATTATCTGTTTGTTCATTTGTTAGTTCGTTCATTCCTTCGGTTGGTCAGTCAACCAACCAACCAACAATAGTTTGTTCTTTCATAAACTCTACTACTTACTACTCAAGCCTACTTAGAACTTCATCTGTATTTCAAAATGACACTTTTTGACTTTAATGGACACAAATGCTGGGTTAAAAACAACCCAAGTTGGGTTGAAAATGGACAAACCCAGCAATTGGGTTGTTTTAACCCAGTAAATGGGTTGTTTTAACCCAGCGGTTGGGTTAAAAGTTTCCTTAAAACAACAAAATCGCTGGGTTAAAACAACCCAATTGCTGGGTTTGTCCATTTTCAACCCAACTTGGGTTGTTTTTAACCCAGCATTTTTTAGAGTGTAGCAGATTACTAATAAAAATGTAAACGAACAAACAACAAACATTGTTTCAACAAACACATCTTGATTGTGGTTCCCCACTGTATAATGAGAGAGATCTGGTTCTGTTGTCAAACTCAGATTTATTTTTGACTTTCAAACTGACTCAAACAACTCTTATTTCACATGAACATTCAAAATTGGGTCATGTTGCGTCTTCTTGTTTTTACATCCATATTTGAAGAGTTTGTACATAAGAGTTAAAGAGTTTGTTTATTTGAAGAGTCTGTGTAATTGTCTCCAAATAACTTGGACTGGATTTAGATTGGCGCTAACACACAACTAAAACAAGATACTTGACATCTCATTACCTCAACATGTCCACTTGAGTTGTCTGTTCATGTTTTTGAATGTGTCTACCTGACAGCTGTTTAATTTCCCTTGGTTTTGGGTTCACAGTTCAGTTTGATAGTTTGGCACCGGCTCTCTCACATTCAGTTGGGGAGCATCAACAGTGATCCATGAGCGCTTTAGGTAGCGCAGACATCAAAGTCACTTAAGCAGCCTGTTTCCTGTGGCTGATGAAAACGGACCAGCAAAACACGCCGACTAGCTTTACTCATCTGGAATATGTTCAGCCAAACACAGATCAATAAGAGCTCCAATGAGGATCACTCAGGGCACACCAACCGCTCTGAAACAGAACACGTCCATCGGGCCTGGGACAATTAAAGCCAAATAGAAAACAATAGAGGAAACAAAAGGGCGAGAGAGATGCAGGGGAAAACAAAATAGCAGCGGAGGAGAAGGGGAAAGGTTAAGTGGTCTTATCAGTTACTACCCATGATGCCACTGTGATGGGCGGCTCGTGATGAGGCAGCTGGGACGTGTTTCTGATATCTAAAGGGCAACCAGAGAGATGATTGGCAGGCCGTAGCATAAGAAAGGAGTGCGTATGTTAAGTGGATTGTCACTCCGGTTGGGAATAATGAGCCTGGAATGACACTTTAGCGGGATGCTTCGGATCAGACAGCGGGAGAATCCGCACGTTCCTCAAAAATGAAACAAAAAAATCCTCATACATTATTCAAAGCCAGGATACCTCTCTTTTTTTTTCTCGCCTCTTCCTTTTTGACTATAAAAGAATGAGTGCTTGTGCCATGCTGATAAGTGTACTGTGCTAAGTACTACCTACTCTGTGCATCCCAAACTTCCCAAACAGTTTAGAAGATATGTAGCACTTATTCAATTTGAGTGTTGCAAGGAAATATGGGCAGTCGCCTGCAGTGGGACGCATAATTAAATGAGCTCACTGTAGAGCCCAATGAAAAGCTATCTCCATATATATTACATTCATCTTCATTTTTTTAATTTGTGGAAGAATTGAAGTAGCTGGAGGGAATTTTCCTATTTTCCTTTACAGTTCCATTCACATTTCCATCCATTTGAATGTGAGGAAGAAATATTTGGAATATGCAATTCGGTTGCCAAATATGGAAATAATTTCAATAATAAATGTAAAATTTGGTAATTTTTCATAATGTGCATATTTTAAGCTTTAAAGGTTCAGTTCATTCAAAACTGTCATCTCAGCCTCATGTTGTTCCAAACATATATTTTTCTTTCTTCTTTTTTTCTTCTTCTGTGAGTCACAAAAGCAGTTATTTGAAAAATCAATGGAAAGTTCACTTTGGCAAGCCATTTCAAACTCCTGAGGCGAATTTCGTTTTAGCCTGACTTTGTTCAAAATGACTTCATATCAGTTCATTCTTCGATTACGCTTGAAGTGTATTGGGGCCTTTAGAGTCATTAGCTCAGATATCATACTTCAGAGTTTGTGTTGTATGTTTTTGATTGACTGATAAGTACCAGCCCATTAGAGTCATTAGCTTGGGAATCAGACTTGAATCAGGCTTTTGCTGTCTTCCGTCCACATGGGAGAATTGTAAACGGATCCGAATGTCATTAAAATGTAACCAGTTCACATTTAGATAAAGCATTTTAAACAGCAGTTTATCTGACAATACATCTGATCATGTGCTGTGTCGTTGTGTGTGTGGAAACGTCAACGCTCTTGGCTCGCACAGGTACTTGTGCTGAGGTGTGTCTCAATGGCAGCTGCTCTCATTGGGCTGTAAGATGCCATGTGCTCTGACAGTGCCATCTGTGCAACGAGTACCAGATGCCAACCTGTCCCAATCATGTCATGCCAAGGCCTGTACATACCCTCTACAATCACCACAAGTAATGAATCTAGCGCCCTGTCACTCATTAAACACACACGCTCAGGGAAACAAAGGATTGTGTTTATTCTGCAACGTTTCACACAGTGGGACGCTGTGATCCTGTGGGTATGGGTCGCTTTAGGGTGGATCAACTGTCAGTCAAATGCCAAAGAACAGACTACTGACCTCAGAACAATCAAAGAGGCAGATAGATCGTGTGAGGCCACACAAAACAACATATTGACTGACAGTGTTGGGAGTAACACATTACGCAAGTAACCCAAGTTATGTAATCAGATTACTTTTTTAAGTGACTAAAAAAAAGTAACGCAAGTTACTTTGTTTTCCCATTTATTGACTGGAACCTCTCCTGTCTCCATGTTGAGAGAAATCAGGAGTACGTGCAGAGGCGTTGTGTGCACTGTGTAAACATGATGGTTATTGTAGTATTTAGAAGGCCCAGCCCAGGTAAGAAAAAGTAATGCAAAAGTTGCGTGAGTGACACATTACTTTCCATAAAAAGTAACTAAGTAACGCAATTAGTTACTTTTTAGGGCGTAACACGATTTCTAACAAATTACTTTTAAAGTAACTTTCCCCAATCCTGCTGACTGATTTCAGGCCAGACCAAACCTTCAATTCATCTGACAGACGGTAAAATACCCACACCCAACAAGTGATGTTCTTTGGGTCTTGAGTCATATTCTTTAGGGAGCATGAGAATTTGTCATCTTTTCTGCTGACCTGGATATCCAAAACCTTGCTAATGCTCATGATTTTGTAAAGGCCACTGCAAAAACAGCCAAATGAGTCAAACGGTGAAGTCATCGTGTGCGTAGAGAGGATGAGACGCGTTATTCAGGGTCTTCTGCAGGAGAACTAATCTGCTGTCTGAGAGAAAGACAGATACTGGGCATAAAAGAGGTTAAAATTAAATAAAGGGTGAATATAGTGACAGGAAGAAGGAAAAGTACAACTGTCTCTTATAGCAGTGGTTCACAATCTTATTGACTTTATGAGAGATCCCATTTTGTTAGAATATGGGATATACAATACCGTTCTCACAATAATACAATAATAAGTAGGCTAATTGTCTCAAGTCAATAGACACAAAATATTGTCTTGAGTTTAAATATTTTATTAGCTCTTATGCTCTTATGCAAAGCTTCCACGAAGAAAACAGTTGCAAACTTTATCTATTGCTGAAAAGATTTGTTTTTACCATACATGTTGAAATTAATGCTGAAAGGGATAGTTCACCCAAAAATGAAAATTAGCCCATGATTTGCTCGCCCTCAAGTCATCCTAGGTGTATATGACATTCTTCTTTCAGACGAATAAAATCGGAGTTATATTAAAAAAGTCCTAATGGCTAATCCAAGCTTTATAATGGCAGTAGATTTAGCTCTGTTTTAAGTCCATAAAAAAATGCAGCAGTCCATCAAATAACGTGCTCCACACGGCTTCTGAAGCAAATTGATGCGTTTGTGTAAGAAAAATATCCATATTTAAAACTAAAATTCCGGCCGATCCAGTCTGATTCCGGCAGATTTTCATTTTTGGGTGAACTAACCCTTGAAGTCTTCCATTGTAACCCATGTTGGTTAAGTGTTTTTCAGTCACAAGATGGCACCAGACAGTCAACGACAGCGGAGTGACACATTAAGCATATAAGTAGTACCGATCAAGATAACTCATAGTAACCGGATGAGCGGTGTGTTATTCACTTTGGCGGTTGTTATCTGGGAATAACATACCGCTGGAATGCGTGATTGACCAATCAGAATCAAGTATTCCACAGATCCGTGTAATAATAAGAAATATTACCAAATCAGAATTGAAAGCACTGACACTGAAGAGTGGAGTAATGATGCTGGCAATTCAGCTTAGCCATCACAGGAATAAATGACATGTTAAAATATATTAAAATATTAAAAAAAAAAGGATTATAAGGATATTTTGGTGTACTTTTGTACAATGAGCACCTCTGTCTTATGTCAGCACTTGACCTGAAGTGAAACCAGTTCAGCTCTGTGATACGCAGTAATATGTGGTTTCACTATTAGCTTTTCGCTGTCTTACCTCTTACCTTCTTCCTGTCTCTCAGTCTCTCTCTCTCTCTCTCTCTCTCTCTCTCTCTCTCTCTCTCTCTCTCTCTCTCTCTCTCTCTCTCTCTCTCTCTGTAATAGGCTGAACGGTGCTGGTTGGAGTTCAGAGAGAGGCTTTATTAGCTGTGGTCCAAATAAGATGAGACACGAAACGACAGGAACAGACTGAGAGCTACCATGACCCAGATTTTGGTCACTTTTGTGTGCAAGACTCTCACTTTCTCTCTTTCATTTCCCTCGCCCACACACACACACACACACACACACACACAGGCCTTGTCTGAGAGAAAAAAAAACCACGTCGCTAGACTTTCATCTCAGCCCCCCTAAAAATCTGCGATTAACTCAGCTGTCAGCACCCTTAAAAATGAGATTATCTCTCTTTACTTGCGCTGAAAACAGCGGCTGCATTAAGATATCTGAGGTTAGCCGTGTACATAGAGTGAATTAATTTGCTATATTATATTAATTATATTATATTTATTATAACACGTTTATTTTCAATAACAAAAAAATAAAATAAAAAATATTCTGAGCCACAACAGCTCATATTCAGGAATAGGCCTGACCCCCCAATGCTAAAATTAATTCGGGATACTAGATTAGAAAACGCTATCTGGCAGGATGTAGAGGATTGTGGGTACAAGCATCTGTTCGCTATGTGGATATGTTTTTTTTTTTTTTTTTTTTTTTTTTTTTTTTTTTTTTTTTTTTTTTGATTGTCAGGTCTGATTCAGTGTGATGTGACTGCTGCTTTGTCAGGTGTGCTGTTGAGTGACAGCACGTGTATTAGTGTTATCTGCTATATTCAAATATTCAGAATAGAACCTGACACATAATTGTTCAACATTTTATCCAATGCATTGACATACTAAAGAACATTTCTTGTAGCTTCTCAAGAAATGTTGTCCTTATCTAAATATCTGAGTGGTAAATGTGTTGTGCTGGTGTGAGTTTTTTTAGATAAAGGGAGGGACTGAATGTGTAAGAGGAATTTACATATTCAGGGCACATCCCAAACTTAGGAAGGTGAACTGGGACTCAGTACAGATGGCAAGGGAAAACGAGAGCAGAGCCTGACATGTCCTGTCATTTACCCAGACGGTACGCACGCCTGTGTAAGTGAGTGTGGTTATCTGCGTTTTATGCTGGAGAATAGCTGTCACACGCTGTCAGTTGTGGAGAGGCTAGTAATGACACATATTTATCTACCCATATGTGCGTGAATGTGGGTAACATTGCATTTAAACACTTAGAATTCCATCAAAGGAGAGAGTAGTTGGAGCTGTGGCATATTGGTTAGCACACATACTCCAGATACCTGTACACTGAGCCATGGGTGAGCTCATATGGATGGTATGGATTCATTTACGGCATGTCTTGATTGCGTTCTATCTATCTATCTATCTATCTATCTATCTATCTATCTATCTATCTATCTATCTATCTATCTATCTATCTATCTATCTATCTATCTATCTATCTATCTATCTATCTATCTATCTATCTATCTATCTATCTATCTATCTATCTATCTATCATGTCACTATTTCCATCCATCCATCCATCCATCCATCCATCATCATATCACTGTTTCCATCCATCCATCCATCCATCCATCCATCCATCCATCCATCCATCCATCCATCCATCCATCCATCCATCCATCCATCCATCCATCCATCCATCCATCCATCCATCCATCCATCCATCCATCCATCCATCCATCCATCCATCCATCCATCCATCCATCCATCATATCACAATTTCCATCCATCCATCATATCACAATTTCCATCCATCCATCATATCATTATTTCCATCCCTCATATCATTATTTCCATCCATCCATCATGTCTCTATTTCCATCCATCCATCCTATCTCTATTTCCATCCATCCATCCGTCCATCCATCCATCCATCCATCCATCCATCCATCCATCCATCCATCCATCCATCCATCAAATTTCCATTCATTCATTCATTCATTCATTCATTCATTCATTCATTCATTCATTCATTCATTCATTCATTCATTCTTTCATTGAGAAACTCAGTTTCTGTTCAGTTCAGTTCAACTTAGTTCAAGTTCAGTTACTTTCCATTAACAGCAACACTGCTAGGTGATTACTATAGTGTTCCGGGTGGTTGCTAGGTGGTTGCTCGGGTGTTTGGGCTAGTGCGGTGGGTTGCTTACTTGCCAAAGTCAAAAGAGCCCATCCCCAAATCTTAGCAAACACCACTACTGTAATGAAGCCTCAGTGTTTGTCTGTATAGCATGTCCTGACTGTTTGACCCCAGCTGGTCTGTAAACGGCAGTGTCAGCAGGGTTCCTATAAGACTGGCCGAGATGTGGTCAGAGAAATGTGCACTAGCCCCGGCGCCCACAGCCGGCCGCAGCGCCTGGCACTGTGTGCCTGTTAGTGGTGGGTGATTTATGGGGATTAAGCGGGCTTGTTGGCAGTGTGCTACTTATGGGCATCCAATTTACTGCCTGTTTCCTCCTCCTCCTCCTCTTGCCCTCCTTACTCTTCCATAGCTCCGTGGGTGCTGTAGTCCCTGGCATGGTGGATGATCCTTTAGACGTAGCGGGATGCACAATTCTTTCTGGAGCTTTTTATAGAGCGTCAATTAGTCTTGGAAAGCATGAAGGAATATTCCGGATGGATTTGTAGTAGCGGCAGTTGTCCCAGTAGAAGTGGGAGGCACGGAACAGTCCTCTGTCATGTTGATTTCTGTGTTCTACAAGGTGTATCCATCACTGGATGTACTAGTTTTGTCTGATGATGTCTGTTGAAGTCCATCCCAGCTACTGTATGCTACTAGTTTGCTTCTGATCTTCTCAAAAATGGAAGCTGAAGTAATGTCAAGAGGACGTAGGGGGTTTGAATAGTATGACCTTGGTAAAGAAAATCATTCTTCCCATTGTGTTAAGTGCTGCTGGCTGTGTGTGACCTGACATTGTTTCAGCAAAACGTTCCTCATTCTTCGATCTCCTTGAACTTTACTTCACTTTTTAAGCATTTTTCACACTTGATTTAATTGACTTGTCCAAAATCAGAGTTTGATTCCACCCTCTCCCTCCTGCAGGACTCCTTCCTCTTGTAGTATTTAGTCCTGAACCAATATGTGGTTGCAAATACATGAGTACTATCATGGTGGCAGCTGTTTACTGGTTTTGGCAGGTAACAATAAGCAATTGTCAAGTCAAAATGTCCACCAACCAACTAGTCAATTAGTTTAAGTCTAGGATTATTTCTCACAGCTGTGATGTTAAGGGCATGAATTTATATACAATTTCTTCAAGAAGACGTTACTATGCTAATTGTGTTTTTGTGCTTTGCTATTACACTGTCAGCAAGGTAAACTTTCTGTGAGAGTTGCATCTCTAAATATTGCTTTTGTTTGTATTAAGGAGTTTTTATAGTTTGTGCAATAAACACAAGTAGACTTCTGTTTTAGACATTAGCATTGCATTATCAATATGGTGTTAAAACAGGTCAGCTGTCCATCCATCCATCCATCCATCCATCCATCCATCCATCCATCCATCCATCCATCCATCCATCCATCCATCCATCCATCCATCCATCCATCCATCCATCCCTCCATCCATATTGTGCTCCGTCCAGAATTTTTTTTTTTTTACACATATGGACCCTTAAGAAACCTGTATGATCATAGTGTGTTGAAAATAACACAAAATCAGACTAAATATAAATATACCAGCTAATCATTAAGACAACCCACTGAATAAGAATAACTTATAACACTGAATAAGACACCCGTAACTATTCAGTTTTACTACCAACATTAACACAGAATAAACACATTACATTATATAATAATATGCACAACCATTCAAAAGTATGTCAGTATGATTTTTAAAATATTTTTGAATCTTATGCTCGTCCAGGCTGCATTTATTTGATCAAAAATTACAGATCACATGATCCTTCAGAAATCATTCCAGTACAATGTTTGATGCTCTGATTTCTATTTGTGCTACGTAATATTTTTGGTGGAAACAGTGTTACATTTTTTCAGGATTCTTTGATGAATATAAGTATGTAACCCTCGTTCCCTTTCGTTCAGTCACTCTGAGTTACGTCAGTGACTGACGAATGGGGGTTTCGCTTAGAAGCCATTCGTCAGTCGCTGACGTAACTCGGATTGACTGAACGAAAGGAAACAGGATTTATTTAAAATGTATTTTGTTGTAACCATTATTAATGTCTTTACTGTCACTTTTAATCAATTTAATGTTTGCTGAATGAAAGTATTAATTTCTTTAAAAAAAAAAAAAAATCTTACTGACCTCAAACTTTTGAGTGGTATATTGTGAAGAGTTTAACCCACAAAGTAATGAAAAATCCAATATTCTATAGAAAGCAAATAAAATTTCAGGTTGATTTAGATTTATACCAGACTCCATTAGGTGGTTTGCTGGTGCACATCCAAGTTCACACTCAGAATAGATGACAGATAAGAGGATATGAGCTTAATTCCTACATCCATGCCGTGAGTTTTTCATGGTTTTGGTTTGGTAAGCACTCTACTCAGAGTCCTGCAGAGCCGTGTTTTATCTCACCAAACATTTCACTCTATCTGCAGCCAGTTCTGAAATAAACCGATAAAGAAAAAACACGAAAGGCAACCACAAAGGATTTACTTCTATGTCTGTTGGCTTGGTCACCACTTTTCATGCAAGGTAAACTTCTTCGGCTCACCCACTTTCCTCGGTGGCTCTGAATGTGTGGCGTGTCCCAGAGGAGACCTTAGCCTAGATATTAGAAATATCTCCAGCGCCTCAGGAGAATGATGCACCAAACCTCGCCGTATGTCTCATGGAGGAAGAGAGGGGGGCAAATAACAGAATATTTAGTCTTTAGTCTTTGCCTTCATGGAGAAACTTTCATTAAGCTAATATGTTTCTGAAAAGAAATGTGGATTTTTCTTTTTTTTTTTTTTGCTTCATGAGAACCATTCATGGAGAGTGTTAAGAAATTACAAGGAAGAGAGGGAAAGAATAGGAAAAAAAAGATGACACTGCATGTAGAACCTGCTTATCCCATATGAGCATCAAGGATCAACATACACTGATCAGGCATAACATTATGACCGGTGAAGCGAATAACACTGATTATCTCTTCATCACGGCACCTGTTAGTGGGTGGGATATATTAGGCAGCAAGTAAACATTTTGTCCTCAAAGTGAATGTGTTAGAAGCAGATGGGCAAGCGTAAGGATTTGAGTGAGTTTGACAAGGGCCAAATTGTGACGGCTAGACGAAGCCAAACAAAGCAGACGTCAAAGCATCTCCAAAACTGCAGCTCTTGTGGGGTGTTCCCGGTCTGCAGTGGTCAGTATCTATCAAAAGTGGTCGAAGAAGGAAAAGTGGTGAACCGGCGACAGGGTCATGAGCGGCCAAGGCTCATTGACGCACGTGAGGAGTGAAGGCTGGCCTGTTTGGTCAGATCGAGCTACTGTAGCTCAAAGTGCCTCAAAACAAAAATGGTTCAGGAATGGTTTGCAGAGCACAACAACGAGTTTGAGGTGTTGACTTGGCCTCCAAATTCCCCAGATCTCAATCCAATTGAGCATCTGTGGGATGTGCTGAACAAACAAGTCCGATCCATGGAGGTCCCACCTTGCAACTTCCAGGACTTAAATGATCTGCTGCGTCAGGGCTGTTTTTGGCAGCAAAAGGGTGACCAACAAAATATTAGGAAGGTGGTCATAATGTTATGCCAGATCAGTGTATGTTGATTGCTGTGCCACAAGTTTTTATTCTATATTAGTGTTTTTGTACATGTTCAATACACAAAAGGTGAAGCAAACAATGGTATTTTTCCTGAAATTGACAATGTGACATTCACAGATTTTCAGTGCAGAACAGTGAGCCAGCAGTATCAAGGATTATGCGATTCCAGATGTACGAAGGTAAAGAGAGAGGCTAATGAAAATGGAAAGAAAAAGGCTAGAATGGGAAAATGTTTAGTGGAGAACTCGCTCTCCCTCTCTCCGAGAGATAATGGCAGTAATTGGACTGACTCACAGCTCCTCTCTGTGTGTTTCTCTCAGATAAAGAGCGCCGTGTGAATCTCTGCTGCTCTGCGACATGCTCTCTCCATTCGGAATTAAATGTTCTGCACACAATGTGCGGCGCGTGGCCAGGCGGTGGCTGAAGCTCAGGGCTGGAGCTCGAAATGAAATGGCTGTTTAAATCCCCTCGGCGGCGGCTTACAGTGGCCACTACCCCGGCCTGCTGAGCGGAGCCCGCGACTTTAGAGGCTTTATGTAGACTAGCCTCTTAAAGCTACTGCGCTCAGAACTGATGTGTTTGGGCTTTAACTTTGCGATACATTTTGTTTTTTTGTGCGGGGCAGACTAATTCTACTGATTTACTGGTATTAAAGCTTTACATTTCAGATATGGAAGCTTGGGACTGAGCTTCTAAATCACATCCAAAATACCTCATATCTACATCGCAAGTAAATCTGATACTACCACATATCTTTAAAGGGACAGTTCTCCCAAAAATGACAATTGTCATCATTTACTCACCCTCATGAAGTTCAAAACCTGTATGACTTTATATATTATATATTTTAACATTTATATTTGTATATTATATATTTTTACATTTGCTTTATTTTTATACATATATTTATATTACATTTGTATTACATTTATTATTTTTATTTATTAACTTTCTACTTTTATCATTTTCTATTAATGTTTTGAATGATTTTTTATTTTTATTTTTTCTTTCGTATATTTTTTGTTATATATTATATATATATATATATATATATATATATATATATATACACACACACACACACACACACACACAAAATAAGTATATTTAGTTTTAATTTTAGTATTTAAAGTTAAACATTATTCAAACAAAATGAAAAATGAAATAAAATAAATTATATATATTGGCACCCCTGGTAAATCTCATCAAAGATGGCTGTAAAAATAAATCCCCATTTATTTTCTTTCTTTCTTTATATTTTTATATTATACTTTATATTTTGTTTCAAGTACTTTATTTTTATTTTT